>MU249596.1:8073599-8101178 GCA_018977245.1 Lethenteron camtschaticum
ACCCACCTACCCACCACCCACCTACCACCCACCTACCACCCACCCACCTACCACCACCCACCTACCACCACCTACCACCACCTACCACCCACCCACCACCCACCCACCTACCCACCTACCACACCACCTACCCACCACCACCTACCACACCTACCACCCACCTACCACCCACCACCTACCACCCACCACCTACCACCCACCTGTGTGTGTCACTGTGTGTGTGTGTTGTGTGTGTGTTGTGTGTGTGTGTCACTGTGTGTGTGTCACTGTGTGTGTCGGTGTGTGTGTGTGTGTGTCACTGTGTGTGTGTGTTGGTCTATGTTGTCTCAGTGTCTTTGAATGGTGAATGAGTCTCGACCAGCGCCTTCTGTCTGCCAGTACGCGTGTCTGGTGCGTCCGCTTCTCTAACATGTACGAATGCGTCTCTGGATGTATCTATGCTGTTTGTCAATTTCTATCCCAGCCTTGCACGTGTGTGTGTGTATCGGCTTTTGTCCCAGATGTGCGTGTGTGTTAGAGAGATTATATCCCAGCTGTGCACGCGTGTGTGTGTTTATGTATGCGTGTATGTGTATATATGCNTGTGTGTGTGTGTTTATGTATGCGTGTGTGTGTATATCTGCGTGTGACTTTTCCAGCTGTGTCCGTGTACGACTTTCTATTCCAGCTGTGTGTGTGTGTGCGTGTGTCCGTCTCTGCGTGTCTCTCTCTCTATATATATAGCAGCTGTGTGTGTCTTTGTTTCGTGAGTTTCTACCCCAGATGCCCCCCCTCCCCTAATAACCCGAGCCCCCCCCCCCCCCAAATCGAGCTAATGTTGATCCCTTCGCTTGTCCCTGTTTCTGCCTCTCCTGCCACTGCAGTCGATGGGGATTTGTTTTTCGTCTTGCTGTGGACTTGTCAGCTACGTTGATGAGGATGATGATGATGTGGGTAGCTGATGCAATCGCTACTCTACTCTTTGCTGGCTGCTGCTGTTGTTGCTGCTGTTGCTGCTGCTGCTGTTGCTGCTGCTGCTGTTGCTGCTGGCGATGATGATGATTTTCGATGTTATCCTGCCCGCGATGCTGCGTTNGGGGTGACACGTGGTGTGTCGCCACACACGGCACGCGTGTGGGAGTCTGGGAACGTTGTCGATCCTGGAAACCAGAAGTGTAAAACAAAATGAATGAATGAATAAATAAACCTCGCCCTACTCCTCCTCCTCTACCCTGCACGATTGAACACACATATGCACACGTGATACACAATTACACATACACACAAATATACATACCCATATACACACAGATACACAGACTCATATATGATGTCAGCAAGCACCTATGAAAGCCGGAACGGTACACGAGGGGGTGGGTGGGCCAGCACCACGCCCGACCGCCTTTGTCTCCCTAGTGGCGATATTAACACACCGCACCAGGTACTCATTTGAGGCTGAGTCGACCTAGAGGAGGCCCTGAACCGGTTCAAATAATCGTCACCGGTGTTAGCCGTAAGCGGGAATCGAACTCGGGTCGCCGGGTTCACAGCGCAGCGCGCTAACCGTTACACCACCGCTCCCGATACGGATACACACGCACACACTGACACACACACACACTGACACACACGCACTGACACACACGCACACACACACGCACACTCACACACACACTGACACACACACGCACACACACACGACACACACACACTGACACACACGACACACACACACTGNCACACACACACACTGACACACACACTGATACACACACACACTGACACACACACACTGACACACACACACACTGGCACACACACACTGACACACACACAGCACATACTGACACACACACACTGACACACACACTGACACACACGCACACACACACTCAATGACACACACACACTGACACACACTGACACACACACGTTAACACAGACACGTGTACGTGACAAGAGCGGCCCTTGTCTGTGATGTTATCGGACAATGCTAATCTCTGTATCTTATCGGATTCTGTCTGGCTTATCTCCTCCGCTGTTGTGTGTTGTGTCCGCGCGCTGCATTGTCGAGTCAACCTTTGCCCCCTTCCCTCCCGACCCTTCTCTGATTTAATTCGCTCCGCCTTCAACAATGTCCCTAATTCATCGTTTGTTACGAATGGGGGCCACTCGCCGTGTTTTCGAACATTCCGTTTAGTACCGCAGCAAGATCTACCACCCCACCCAACCCCTAGGTGTAGCGCTGTAGTGNTTTTTTTTGGGGGGTGAGGATGATAAGGAACCGTTTGCAAGCTACAAATGAACCCCGGCCTCTCCTCCGTGCCGTTCAGTGGCCGATCCAACCCCCAACTCTACCCCCACCCCACCCTCTCCGTTGGTCACGTGGCTCAGCGAGACGGCATCAGACAGCCGCCAGCGGCCAATGGCACCAGGCCTCTGAACGCGGCAATGGCTTTAGAGCAGTGGCGGCTCCTGCAAAATCTCTCAGGGGGGGCAAATGTCTGGATGATTGATAAGGATAAGGTCCACCCATGCAATGGATAAATTAACAGCTTAAGCATGTAAAGGCAACTTCACTTCTTTAATATTAATGAAAAATAAAGTGACTCTTACAATACATCTTGTTTGTTTCTATACTCACTATTAAAACAAACCACTCAAGTTTATTTTATTAAAGATTCCACTAGGTGGCGACAAATTATATTGTTGGATGAAACGTGCTTACGTATGATGACGTAAGCACGTATGATGACGTAAGCACGTTAGGGCGAGCCCTCCCGGAAGCCATAGAGAATGCATTGCAGCGCCCCCCGTTCGAATAAAAACATCTTTGAATGTAAGTCTATGGGGCCACTCGGGGCGATTCCCAGCCGGAGTGAAATCGCCCAAAAGAGGCGGTACTCCACAGAACGTAGCATGACGCTGATTGGACTATATCCAGAGGCACAGTGACGGCTAGCGTGACTCTGTGGTTGAATGACATTGGTGGTGCGTCGCCCAATCGCCCTAATGAAGAAACCGCCCCTGCTTTAGAGAATACTAGCAGAAGTACCCGGCGTTGCCCGGGTGAAAAATATATTTCTTAATAACCTTACATATACACAGATGGGCTCTACACCCCTGCCCCCCCCCCCCCCCCCCCCAGCCACGATCTCCTCGGCCGCTGTGCAGTAATATGTACGGCCTATAGTGTGGTGCGGGTGTCGAGGCCTAGTCCCGTGCAGAGCCTCCGGCCTCGCCTAGATTGCCCACCCGGCTGAGGCTGGGTACCGGGGCCGTTCCCCCCCCCCCTGCGCTACAATAATACTGTCTAATCGCTATAATTTAATTATCTACCGACCCTATAATAGTAATTGCACACATTGGGGTGGCGGGGGAGTGAAGAGGACGTCAAAATTTGATGAATTTACCTCAGAGTCGCGTGGTGGGTGTCGAGGCCTAGTACCGTGCAGAGCCTCCAGCCTCGCCTAAATTGCCCACCCGGCTGAGGCTGGGTACGGGGCCGTTCCCCCCCCCCCCCCCCGCGCTACAATAATACTGTCTAATCGCTATAATTTATAATCTACCGACCCTATAATAGTAATTGCACACATTGTGGTGGGGGGGAGTGAAGAGGACGTGAAACTTTGATGAATTTACCTCAGCGTCGCGTGTTAATGCGTGCGCATATTTTTAACGGGAATTAAAAATGGCGTCCACCCGCGGCGAATGCGTCGCTACCCGTTGCCAGGGCAACCGCCGGACCAATCGTGTCTCGCAAATCCCTGACATTCCGTCCAATGAAACTGCGTATGGTCCGATACACAGNCACACACACAGACAGACCGACAAACAGACAGATTTGCGATTTTATATATATAGATAACGCCCGACTCATGAAACAACCCTCATACGCCATTGGAACCTCATTTGCCAGTAAAAATATGATCATTGNTTTTTTACCCTTTTATCTGGCAACAAAACTGACACCTTGTTTTACGAGGAGTCATGTTTACATAGACCACAATACCTGCAGTCATAATGCAAACAAAAAACATAACTCTGATAATGTATGCACAGTCCTTGAAATTGAATGGTCCACACCCGAGACAGCTTTCCTTAGAACCTAGTCGCACATGGTGTTGGACCAGATGACGCCAAAAAAATAATTACACTGGTCAAAAAATAAAATTCTGGCCTGGACTTTTCCAGCTGTTTTAGACTAATTTGAGGGTGCTGATTCCAAATCTGATCTCAGATTTACTCTATCACATCTGATTTTATGCTATTGGCATACCCCATTTTCATTGATTTTACCCGAAATTATTAATTGTCACTTATGATTGCAAGTTGTTGCGAGTCAGTGACTGCTTTAATGTTAAAATAAGGTGCTGTATTTTTAGGATAGTGTGTTTATAATATCATTTTATGTAGATAACAACATTTATTTTATATTTTCTTCTGCAGTTTTTATTGAAAATGCAATATTTGATATCTCAAATGTGATAGACAAAAATTGATGCCAGATTTGGAATCAGCACCCCAGAATTACCTCAATACCGTTAGAATACCTTATGCCAGAAAAAGTGTGTTGACCAGTGTTATCAACCCTCATACGGTACAGTCGTTAACAAAAACAATACGCTGGTTTGGGCAGGACACGTCACGGCTAGATGGGGACGATCACGGGTTGGTCAAGGATAATCATGGCATTGGCAGCCAAGGGATGGAACGCATCAGAGAGAGAGGTTGGGGTGGGGGATGTCCATTGAGGAGATGGAGCGATCATTTCGCTCGCGTGCATGGTGCTGGATAGATCGTTACATCATCGCAGGATCTTGCGTGGGTGGATGACTGCAGATTGTCCACCAACACCAGCCACGCGGGTGAGGTGCCGGGAAATCGTCGTCTGTCGCCAACGACACATCTCCCCAGTCTGTTTCACACTTAATTTGGAGCTTTCGTGACTGCAGGAATTACTCTTTGGTTCTTTCGGTAAAGTCACGTACGTTTGTTCTCTCTCTATGTATCTCTGTGATATCTGTCTGCTTATATGTCAGTCTATATGTCTCTGGTTCTGTGTTTTATCTCTCTCTCTCTCTCAAATGTAGCATTCTCAGGAAGAACGTAATCAACCAGGTAGGGTGTTGACTGTTATGTTATCCGACTCTCTGTTGTATTACATTACATTTCTAAGTATACTAGATTTGTGTTTCTATTTAATTTATACCTGATGCTGATTGCTTATGTTACAATCGAAACGTTGTATGCTAGTATTTAATTTATTATTTTATCTTTATACGTGACTTTACCGAAATAACCAAAGAGTAGTCTGTTTCACGCTGAATGGGGGGGGGGAGGTCTTTGTCAGTAGATAAGGGGGTGTCTCCGCGTGCGTGCGTATATCACTTTGTGTGCAAGCACGCGCCTTCTGTGTGTGACAAGCGTGTCAGTGTTGTATATCGAGTGAGTCTCGACTCGAGTTTGTTTTAAACGCGCGTGTGAGTAACCACGTGTCTTCTCTCAGTGTGCCAATGAGTGTCCGATATATCCGTGTATACTTTATACGTGTGTGTGTGTTTGTTTGTATGTGTGTACACAGTATTTGTGTGTGTCTGAGTGTAAACGTGTTTTGTCTATCAGTGTGAGTTACCTAAGCGCTTGAGTGTTGAATATCTGTACCGTGCATGCGCCTCAGTATGTGGCGACGCGGCACAGCGAGTGGCAGTTGAGCGGTTCGAGTTTTCTTCCAGCGGCCGCCCTGGTTAATACTTCGGCCGTAATCAACAAAAAAAACACATTTTTCTGGCCTGGACTTTTGCAGCTGTTTTAGACTAATTTCAGGGTGCTGATTGCAAATCTGATCTCAGATTTGCTCTATAACATCTAATTTCTATGCTATCGGCATACCCATTTTCATTGGTTTTACGCGAAATTAACTCTGTCACGTATGATTGCAAGTTGTTGCGAGTCAGTGACTGCTTTAGTGTTAAAAGATGGTGCTGTATTTTTAGGATAGTGTGCTTATAATATAATTTTATGTAGATATCCACATTTATTTAATATTTTCTTCTGCAGTTTTTATTGAAAATGCAATATTTGATATCTCAAAAACCCGATGTGATAGACAAAAACTGATGCCAGATTTGGAATCAGCACCCCAAAATGACCTTAAACCCGTTGGAATACCTTGTCCAATACAAGTGTGTCGACCAGTGTAATGATATCACGTCTCGTAGGGTTCAAGGACAATCTTAATTTTGGAGCTTTCGTGACTGCAGGAATTATTCTTTGGTTCTTTGGGTAAAGTCACGTATAAAGATAAAATAATAAATTAAATAATAGCATACGACGTTTCGATTGTAACACAAGCAATCGTCATCAGGTATAAATGAAATAGCAACAAAAATCTAACCAGAAAACTATAGACAGACATATAAGCAGACAGATATCACCAAGATACATAGAGAGAGAGAGAGTAACCAGGCACAGAGAGGTGATCGTCTCTGTGGCGTGGCCTTAAATAGACAGAGGGGGCGGAGGCAGAGAGGGGAGGGTTAGAGAAAAAATTAACATGTCAATGAGTACGAAGAACGCGTAGTAAAGTACGCAGGCTTGAACATTAGGAGAGAGGAGAAAGAACACACCCCCATGACGTAATTCGCAAGAGTAAGGCACGAGGCCCCCCCCCACCTCCTTAAGCTACTACCGTTCTCTCTTAAAGTCTCGCCACCTCTTCTACATCGCCAAATTCCATTTCTCTTCCTCATTTCGCCCCTCCACTCCTTCCCGTCCTCCCTATAGCCCTTTCGTGAGACCCCCCCTCCTTCCCCACGTGCCCTCTGTTANTTTTTTTTTTACGATCAGTGGAAACAAGAAGATGCTCAGTGTATTCGGCACTTTGCTTCGTTCATCATTTCGTGATTTTTTTTTATAACTTTGCTTTATGTAAACCCCACCTCTCGCTCACTCTCTCGCTCACTCTCTCGCTCACTCTCTCGCTCACTCTCTCGGTCACTCTCGTTCTGCACGCAGCCCTTCTCGCAGCGCCTCCGCGAGGCCTCCGACGGGTGCTCATATCAGCATGCAGAGCTCCCCGTCATNTGCCACTGAGCTCTGTTAGGTCACCTTCAACGGCCCTTGCACTGCCCTTGTCATCTAAATCACTCTGTTGTGTGTTCTGGGTTCTTTCGGTAAAGTCACGAAGAAGGGAAATAATAAAATAATAAAAATAAACATAATAAATAATTCTCACGACGTTTCGGCCACTACGCAAGCAGCCGTCCTCAGGTGAAGACCAGGTCTATCGGAAAGACAGCGTCTGAATGTCTCCCCGACAGACCTGGTCTTCACCTGAGGACGGCTGCTTGTATTGTGGCCGAAACGTCGTGAGAATTATTTTATTATGTTTTATTTTATTATTTTATTATTTCCCTTCCACGTGACTTTACCGAAAGAACCAAGAAGATGACTCCCTGCAGTCGCGAAAGCTTTAAATCAAAATTTCACTCTGTTGTGGTTACCGCTTTCAAGCTACGCAAGGCGCTCTCTACATATTAAGTGAGATCACACGTGCCGCCGTCACGTCCAAAATTTGGCCAAATTCGAGAATTACCTCCGTGGGGAATAACACGCGGAGCGACCCACCACGCCCCGACTGCCAAACTAAATTCCCTCCGGCAAAAGGAAACGATCCGAGAATTACATTCATTCAAACAAACTTCAATTATTGCCTAAAATAAATCACTACGACTATTATTGCACAGTCAGTGTGTGTGATATCTACTTCCACATTCAATAACAGTGGCGAATATTTGAACTTCTGCTGGGCCTCCCTAGGTCGACTCAGCCTCAAAGGAAACCTGGTGCAGTGGATACATATCGCCACTAAGGAGACAAAGGCGGTTGGTCGGGCGTGGTGCTGGCCACCCAACCCTCTCAGGTGCTGCTCGCTGATAGCACTTGCCCCAACGGTCTGTCGAGGCTACACGGGGGGTCTTTGTCTTTGTTATCTACATCTGTTGCCAACTCACGGCTGTCAATGTACGACACTGTGACTCTGCCCCACATCTGAAACGAATGCACAACATCACCANCCCCCCCCCTTATCCCACCCAACCAGCCTCTGCCACCGCCAGCCGTAACCGACACTGCCATGCAATGTGCTAGCCTCATGCCGCAGAGAGTGCTTTCATAATTCACAAAATATTTCAGATATTTCAAGTTTGCTCGTGAAAAAAAATGCCTCTAAAATGTAAGCGGTTTAAAGGCCCTCCCCCGCCCCCACCCCGACACAAAGACTCCATTGTGTCCAATCGTCACATGTTATCCACGTTGATTTAGATTTTAGATAAGTAATTCCAGAACTCTGAAATGCTGCGGTTTGGAATTGTTGAATACAATTGAGGAACGGGAAGAAAGTCTCGAGAAAAAAATGTCAAGCGCAGTACGATCAGCGCGTTCCAAATGTTGAAGTTTTTTATCTGACCTAGGGTCAAAGGTTATAGAATCCTCATAGGTAGGGATGACGCAATTCGAGTACGACGTTTCGCCAGTAATTACAACCAGCTTCATCAGGCGACAGCCAGATTTGTGGAGAATTCCACCGGTTTCGTTCCTTAAAAATTAACCCGTAAAAACAAAGTTTTTCACTATAAATCCTTTATATGCGTGGCGGCTAGAGTCCTCTCGTCCTCTGGCTTGAGATGGCTGCCACCTATGGGTCAGATGATTGTCTGTCACCATTAAGCAATTGGTAATTAAATAATTTTAAAAAATTCCCTGAACAGTGTAAAATTTTGGAATTTTTTTCACGAAAATTAATTGTCACGCACAACGAGTCTGTGTGCAAAATGTCGGCTCGATTGGATCACGGGCAGTGGGTTAAAAAACGACCGAAAGATTTGCACGGTCGTAAGCAAGCAAGCACGCAAGCAAGCGAACTTAATATAAAGATTTAAAAAGAGGCGAGGATGTATTGACCACACCTGTGTGTTCTTCTTGCACTAAGTGGGGGGGGGGGGGTTGATAAATCAACGACCATTATGCATGCGCATTATGCGAGCCCTTTGATCTTATTAGAGATTGATAAAATACTCTTAGATTTTTTCGGTAAAGTCACGTAGGAAAAAATAAATGAAAAGTTAATAATGGAAATAAAATAAAATAATAAATCACGACGTTTCGGAGGCAACACAAGTCTCCGTCATCAGGTGGGACCGTCACAGCTAAAATTACTGCATTAATTATGAATCTCTAATAAGATCAAAGTAATTTTAGCTGTGACGGTCCCACCTGATGACGGAGACTTGTGTTGCCTCCGAAACGTCGTGATTTATTATTTTATTTTATTTCCATTATTAACTTTTCATTTTATTTTTTACCTACGTGACTTTACCGAAAAAACCTAAGAGTATGAATCCTTGCAGTCACGAAAGCTTCAAATCTATAATTCATAAAATAGTTGTATATTGACACGCGGCCATAGGCGCCACAGCCTTGTGGGAGCGCGCATATTGAGCAGCTCCTGATCCCAGTCCGAACTGAACACGCAGCGTCTCTATCAGCAGAGTCAAAGCTTGTACATATCTATACATCAGAAGCATCGGCGCCGTGTTGACGACAACAATAACAACAACAACAGCAGCAGCACAACAACAACAAAACCCCCCAAGTCAAAAACAAATTACGAGGTGGGATTCCACAAAATTTTGAGATCCTTCAACAAGCTCCGTGATAAGAAGGCTCAGCTAATCGAGTCTCTCACCTTTCTGAAGAGATGCCGCCACTCTAAGGTAATACCAATCGCATTTCTGTTGATACGCAAATTCCTTTGTCAAGGCACCCTTCCTCCTCTAACCCAGCAGCTTAAATATGCGCTGCCAAGACTGGTGGTGTTCATTCAGACGCTGTCTTTCCGACAGCCCTGTTCTTCACCCGAGGACGGCTGCTTGCGTTGTGGCCGAAACGTCGTGAGAATTGTATTTTATTATGTTTTATTTTTATTATTTATTATTTCCCTTCTACGTGACTTTACCGAAAGAACCAAGAAGATGAATCCCTGCAGTCACGAAAGCTTTAAATCGAGAATTATTTTATTATGTTTTATTTTATAATTTTATTATTTCCCTTCTACGTGACTTGACCGAAAGAACCAAGAAGATGAATCCCGCCCGTGAATGCGCCTTGCTTCCGTGGAGCTGGATTCGAACTTGTCGTAGTGCGGGGTGGGGTTGGGGGGCATGTGGAGGAGGGGAGGGAGGGAGGCAGTTGCCCAGGCTGGCGAGGTTTGGTCAAGGGGCCGGGATTGGAGCGTTCTACTCTCAATCTGTCTCTCCTTCTAACACCGGAGCGAGTTGCTAAATGTGCCGTCGGCCCTCGGAACACACACACACCCCCCCGCCCCAACCCCACGTAATCACCCAGTGAAAGAAGCCCTTTGATTGAATTCACACCAAATAATGATTTGTTTAATTAAATAATTATGTGTTGGCCCGGTACAGCCTCGCTAATAAAGGTTTTGGGTTTTTCTCGGGGGTGGGTGGGGGGCGGTGGGGTTTAGATCGCCTAAATCTAAGCCGCCAACAAAAATTTTTAAACATTTCTCATTAATAACATTCGGTCGCTAAAGCCTACGATGTTAAAGGGCATCGCTAAGTCTCGTATACGAGGGCTCTCTCTCTCTCTCTCTCTGGCGTCTTCAGGGCCCAAGTGCTTCCTCTGTTCCAGCGACGTCTCTCTCTCGCTCCCCTTGAGATGCGCCCAGCATTCCCCAGGGCCTTGTGAGTTAAGCCCGCTTATGGAACAAGCACTCCCTGTTGTTACTCAGCGGCTCTTTGGCAAAGTCACGTGGGTATAAAACACAAAATAAATCACGACGGGCGCAACACAAGCGGTCGTCATCAGGCGGAAAAAATGTAGAATTCAGCAGTGAAACTGCCTGTTACTTGCTAACCCCCCCCCCCCACACAACTAAGATATTAATCGACAACACTTGTCTGTCCGACAAAAAGGGACTAATATATATCAATATATAAACAGGCGACGTTTCGGGCAATGACCCCTCCTCATAGCACAACGAGAGGCAGAGTGGACAACAATACATGGAGGCTGCACAACTACAGCCATTTCCGCTCTGCCGTCTCTGACCTCCCTATTCACGAGCTGTGGAGAAGGGTCATTGCCCGAAACGCCGCCTTTTATCTATTTTTTGTTTCCTTAAGGCCACACAGCGGTATTGGCGCGTGTGTAGAGAGGTGTTTGCTGTTTTAGGGCACAAATCGCCGTTACTTAAAAGCAAGTGAGAGCCCAAACGACAGTGCATCACGTACCACCAGAGTGCATGTTACTGGTAGGAACTCCTGGTTCCACCAGCCCACAGGGGATTATTGTGTCCGTCCGTCCGTCGTGAATCCAAAAATGGGAGGGGTCCGGCTGGGTGGGGAGGGGCTGGGTGGGGAGGGTGGGGCTGGGTGGGGGTGGGAGGAGTGGGGCTGGGTGGGGGGGTCACCCCGTGGTGCCCTTATAAAACTCAACTTTAACCTACTCACGCCGGCTTGTGCCTGCCATCACAGTCGGCCATATTTGCGGAATACACCACGCCGCCGTTGATCCTGGCCATTGACCGAGCAACCCAACGTTCCTACCAGCTCCCTCCGCAGCAGGAATGTGTTTCTTGTTTGCATGTCCACCAGGAGTGCCGGGTGTGTGATTCGTGCAGACACGATTCCTTGCAAAAGGTTTCTGTTCGGCGTTTAGACATCCTGACACCTCCCGTTGTATTACTTCGATAAGGGCAATCAATGTATAGAAGGTCTCGTGTTGCAGATGAGAGCCCATTTCAGTGTAACGAATGGTGGCACATTGGTTGGTGTACTGCGCTATTTGCACCTGGCCACGTGGGTTCGATTCTCACCTAACCACGGCTAACATTAGTGGCGAGTGATATCTAAACCGGGGTGCTGGGCCTCCCTAGGTCGACTCAGCCTTCAAAAGAATACCGATGTGGTGTGTAAAAGTCGCCACTGCTGAGACAGAGGCGGTCGGGCGTGGTGCTGGCCACCCACCCACTCGTGTGCAGTGCCGGCGTTCATAGGTACTACAGTACTCGCAAACAGCACTTGCCCCAACAGCCTTTTAAGGCTATACGGGGGAGTGAGTGATGAGTGAGTGATGAGTGAGTGATGAGTAAGTGGTGAGTGCGTGGTGAGTGAGTGAGTGGTGAGTGCGTGGTGAGTGAGTGAGTGGTGAGTGGTGGTGAGTGAGTGGTGGTGAGTGGTGAGTGATTGGTGATGAGTAAGTGAGTGCGTGGTGAGTGCGTGGAGAGTGAGTGGTGAGTGAGTGGTGAGTGAGTGGTGAGTGGTGAGTGAGTGGTTGGTAGTAAGTGAGTGAGTGGTGAGTGAGTTGTGAGTGAGTGAGTGAGTGATGAGTGTTGAGTGAGTGGTGAATGAGTGTGAGTGAGTGATAAGTGAGTGATGAGTGAGTGGTGAGTGTGAGTGGTGAATGAGTGCTGAGTGAGTGCTGGTGAGTGGTGAGTGAGTGGTGACTGAGTGAGTGCTGAAGGTGCTGAGTTGAGTGGTGAGTGAGTGGTGAGTGAGTAAGTGAGTGAGTGGTGAGTGCGTGGTGAGTGCGTGGTGAGTGGTGAGTGAGTGAGTGGTGAGTGCGTGGTGAGTGAGTGGTGAGTGAGTGATAAGTGAGTGATGAATGAGTGAGTGGTGAGTGAGTGGTGAGTGCGTGGTGAGTGAGTGAGTGGTGAGTGCGTGGTGAGTGAGTGAGTGNGTGGGTGNTGGTGGTGANTGNTGGTGAGTGAGGGGTGAGTGAGTAGCGCGTGGTGAGTGAGTGNTGTGACGTGGTGATGAGCAAGTGAATGGTAGTCTATGNTGAGTGGTGGTGGTGTGAGTGNTGGGTGTGGGTGGTGAGTGTGGTGAGTGAGTGGTGAGTGAGGTGGTGATGAGCAAGTGAGTGGTGAGCATGTGGTGAGTGGTGAGTGAGTGGTGAGTGGTGGTGAGTGTGGGTGTGGTGGTGAGAGTGTCTGAGTGTGAGTGAGTGAGTGTAGTGANTGGGTAGTGAGTGGTGAGTGAGTGGTGGGGAGNGACATGGTGAGTGAGTGGTGAGTGAGTGGTGAATGAGTTTTGAGTGAGTGAGTAGTGAGTGTGTGTTGAGTGAGTGATGAGTGTGAGTGCTGAGTGAGTGGTGAATGATGGTGAGTGTGAGTGCTGAGTGAGTGAGTGGTGAGTGGTGAGTGAGTGGTGAGTGAGTGGTGAGTGNTGAGTCCCGGTGAGTGGTGGTGAGTGTGAGTGAGTGTTGAGTGAGTGGTGANTGTGAGTGTGAGTGAGTGAATGAGTGCTGAGTGCTGAGTGAGTGGTGAGTGAGTGGTGAGTGAGTGAGTGGTGAGTGAGTGGTGAGTGAGTGGTGAGTGAGTGCTGAGTGAGTAATGGTGAATGGTGAGTGACGTGGTGAGTGAGTGAGTGGTGAGTGCGTGGTGAGTGTGAGTGCTGAGTGAGTGAGTGGTGAGTGAGTGGTGAGTGAGTGNGTGGTGATGCGTGGTGAGTGTGAGTGAGTGAGTGAGTGGTAAGTGAGTGGTGAGTGGTGATGAGTGAGTGAGTGTGAGTGTGAGTGAGTGAGTGGTGAGTGAGTGGTGAGTGAGTGAGTGGTGGTGAGTGGTGTGAGTGGTGATGGTGAGGTGAGTGAGTGGGAGTGGTGAGTGCTGAGTAGTGAGTGAGTGGTGAGTGCGTGGTGAGTGGTAGTGGTGCTGGGGTGTGTTGGTGCCGGTGTGAGTGTGTGACTGAGTGGTGAGTGGTGAGTGAGTGGTGAATGAGTGGTGGGTGTGAGTGCTGAGTGAGTGCTAGTGGTGGTGGTGAGTGGTGAGTGGTGAGTGTGAGTGCTGAGTGAGTGAGTGGTGAGTGGTGAGTGAGTGGTGAGTGCTGAGAGTGAGTGCTGAGTGAGTAGTGAGTGAGNGCTGAGTGAGTGCTGAGTGAGTGGTGAGGGTGAGTGATGACTATGTGTGAGTGTTGAGTGAGTGATGAGTGAGTGAGTGGTGAGTGAGTGGTGAGTGCACCCGGTCCCGCGCGGAGGGGAACAGCTCAGGGACACCAAACACTTGCGGATTCAGTTGTCAGCAATTTTTTTTTGCAAAGCGAAATAGAAATCTGAGGAATCCCCGCGCCTGTGAATTCAACCGCGACCTCACTTCTCCATCCACGTCCCTCACCACCCGGGGCTTCATACCTCACTCGATATTCACCCCAACCGCTGCTGGGCCGGCTTGGAGTCGTAGCGTAAGGCACTACCACTAGAGTACATACAACAAGTTGCGTATATACATGAAAATAACAACTTTCTGATTTCATAGTAACGTTTGAAGGAAAATCATTCTATGATTTTAAGAAACATATTCACGAGCGAAACGTAAAAAAAAAATCGTAACATCCAAAGAGTTCCGGATGGATTGATACACTGCTTGCAGCCTTAAGGGTTATTGCTGCACACAACGTCCCCACCAGACGCCACTTGCCGATGGACTGCGGTATGGGCCGTCCATAAATGACGTCACGCACCTGGGGGGAGGGGGGTCAGACATTTGTGACGATGTGTGACGAGGTGAGGGGAGGGTGTTGAGAAATGTGACGTCACATCAAAATGCGCAACTTTAAATAAATACTAGCTTTACTACCGGCTTCGCCCGGGTCTTTGATTCACCACGCCCGGCCGCCTTTGTCTTACCAGTTACTCGTTTGAGGCTGAGTCGCCCTAGGGGAGGCCCAGGAGCGGTTAAAATAATGCTCACCGGTGGTGGCCATGAGCGGGAATCGAATTCGGGCCGCCGGGTACCGCTCCCCCCCACACATACGCGCACGCGTCCATAGGGAGACATACACGCGCTTGCAGCACACCCACCGCTCCTCACACACCACACACGCACAGACACACACACAGACACACACACATAGACACACGCAGACACACACAGACAGACACAGACAGACACACACACACAGACACACAGACAGCACGCTAAGCACTACACTACCGCTCCCCACACAGCACACACGCACACACACACACAGACACACACACACAGACACACAGACAGCACACTAACCACTACACTACCGCTCCCCACACACCACACACGCACACACACAGACACACACACAGACACACACACAGACACAGACAGCACGCTAAGCACTACACTACCGTTCCCCCTACACAACACACGCGCGCGCGTCCATAGGTACACATACACGCGCTTGCTGCAGACACACACGACTGTCAGGGTGCGTACGGCAGTAAACGACTGCAATAATAAAGCGGCAATGCTGCGCGAGGAACGCCTTAGACCTGCAACACATTTGTGTAATGCGAGCGTAAACACACAAACACATACAAACACATACACACACATACACACACACACAAACACATACACACACATACACACACATGCATACACACAGACATACACATACACACAAACACATACATACATACACACAAACACATACACATACACACACACATACATGCAGACACACACAGACACACACATAACACACATACATAGACACACATACATACACAGAAACACATACACACACATACATACACACACATACATACACACAAACAGATACACACACGTACATAGACACATGTGTAGAGGTGATACGCGCTGGGATTAAGGATCGTATGCACAGTGCGTGATGATTGGCTGTGTAGGTGGTGACGGGCGCTGACGGTGGAGGATCAGGGGTCAGCGCGGGGTCGTGGGTTACGGGGTACTGATTGGCTGTGGACCGGTGACATGCTGAGAGGGAGTGACCGGGTGGCAGCGCGGTGGGATTGGTGGAGGAGTGTTAACACGCGCTGGGGAAACCGGATCGTAGAGAGAGTGCGTCGTGATTGGTTCATTAAGGAGCGATGCTCATGCTGAAGTACGCATCAGCTCCGCCTCTCGTGAGCAGGGGCTATAAAAGGGGATGCACACAGGCGTAAGGGCAGTGTGTAACCAGCGAAGAATGAAGACGGGGATGAAGACCTAGAGCCCTGCGGTACCTAGCCCCGCTGTCCTAAGGGGACCGGGACTCTGTGTAACCCAGAGGCGAGTGTAGTGGGTGTAGCCATAGGTCTACACGAGCCGAATGGATTATGTGTAGCCAGGGCATAGGGCTTACACGAGTCGAGTGTATTGTGTAGCCAGAGGCATAGGGCTTACACGAGTCGAGTGTGTGGTGTAGCCAGAGGCATAGGGCTTACACGAGTCGAGTGTATTGTGTAGCCAGAGGCATAGGGCTTACACGAGTCGAGTATATGGTGTGTAGCCAGAGGCCTAGAGCTTACACGAGATTAGTGGAGTGTGTCGGAGGAAGAAGGAAGACCACACGTTGTATTGTGATACCTAAAGGATTTAATAAAAGTGTGTTACCCGTCAAGAAGTTCCTGCCGTCAATTCGCATACTTCAACTGGCGTCAGAAGTGAAACGGTCCTCCAAGCATGGATACAAGGAGGAACCGTCGGACCCACGGGATTGACCACGAGGACAACCTCGACGACGCGGGCCAGCGGGCATCAGGGGGTGAGGAAGAGGAGCTGCCCACGGGGCAGGATCCACCGACGGCGTCGGACGAGCGACGGGGGACTGACACCGTGCTTCGCGAGGCACACTCCCGTCTGGCGGAGCTGCTGCTCGCCGCCGCGTCCATCTTGGCGGAGATCAGCTCGTCGGGAGGAGCGGGGACGGCGGCCGACGTGCTACAGGGTCGCCCTGCAGATTCCCGCCAAAACGATTTGGCGATTCCCGCCATTTCATCCGCTCCAACTTTTGGCGGGAACGGCCATCACCACGTGGCAGCGGTTCTCCAGGCGCGGCCACTGACGTCACCAACGCGCGCGGCGGACCGCCATCACACACCCGCCACTGGGGCCGCCATCTTACACACCGACGGCGGGGCAGAGAGGAAGCACGAGGAGGAGGACGACTTTATCTTTCAGCAGCGCCTTCCCACGTTGTCAGCATTCAAGGCGGAAGGCGGGGATTGGAGCCTATTTCAGCGCAGATTTTTGGCGCATCAAGAGATGTCCGCCTGGTCCGACGCTACGGCACTGCGGGCACTGCCTGCCATGCTGGACGACAACGCGCTCGCGGCCTTCACGTCCGCACGCAGGTCGGACCGCTCCACGCTCAAGGATGCGCTGGCTCTCATGGCAAAAGTCTACGGTCCTCCCTCGGCGTGCCGCCATCATTTCTACGCAAGACGGAAGGCAGACACGGAGACCGTGCTCGCCTACCGCACGGCGTTGCTCGCTCTCGCTGACGCCGCGTTCCCTCGTATGGACGAGGAGGGCCAAGATGCGATGGTTTTGGAGCAGCTGCTCAAGTTGGCGCAGGACCTGGGGTCCCCATCAACACGGCCGACGACACCGATATTTCGTCATTACGGGTCGCCACGAGCATGCAAGCGCACGAGGTCCTTCAACGAAAGCAGGGGGTCGTTTGCAACGCTGCCGTGGCCTCAACTCCGGGTCCGGTTGACACCGTGCCCCAAGTCGTCAGCCCACGAGAGGACGCGTTCATCGCGGGACGAGCGGGGGACTGGAGGTCGGGGGGTCGTTCGCCTCTGCGAGCGGCCCGCAAGCTGGAGCAACCGAGATCTCCGACTACTGTCATCACCTGCTATAACTGCGGCCTTCGTGGCCACGTGGCCTCCGGTTGCCGCGCCCCACGTCAGCGCGCCATGGGACCTCGGCTGGACGACGACCAAGGCCCCAAGTCATCACTGCAAACCCCGGCAAGTCGCGGCACCTCACATGCTTGGCCCGCATACTCGACACGTATGGGTCGTCGCGTTGCGACGAGGGAGAGCCGAGTAGAGTTCGGGGATTCGGTTCGGAGAGGGGGGTTCGGCCGGGACCGGGGAGACATTAAATGGTCGGAATTGGGGCACAGAATAGTGGCTGCCTCAGCGGGTTCATCCGTCGTTACCGGATCGATTGATGGGGTCGAGGTCAGGGTGTTAGTGGACACGGGGGCATCGGCGACTATTATTTCGGATCTCATTTATAATATTCTCCCGGTACAATGTCGTCCGCTTCTTCCGGTGGATGTGCCATTTTACGCCGCTAACGGGGGATCGTTGGGCATTATCGATCAGATTAGGGCGTCCATTTGCATTGGTGATATCAAATTGTCGGGACCCGTTTTCGTTTCATCTTCCCTGGCGGTTCCTTGCCTATTGGGCACTGATTTTTGGCGAAAATGCCCATCAAAATTCTCATCGATCAGCGTTGCATTGAACTACCATCGGGTCGCCGTATTTCATTTTTGACGAGCCCTAATGTAATTCGGACGGCGTGCGCTACCATTCAGGCGTTAGCAACACAGACCGTGCACGTGCCCCGGGTTCACAAATGTTGATTCCCCTCCGGTTACGGAAGCCATGGGGAAGGAGGCCTCGGAACAGGCCATGCTTTTGGGTCCTTCTAATAGGGCTGTTGGAGGTCTCGATTTATCGGTGGCTCACACTTTGGTTGGGGCAGACAGGGATCCGTTTGTCATGGTTTTAAACGCTGAGGCGCGGCCGGCCGTCATTCAGCAGGGCACCGTGCTGGCTCACGCGGCACGGGTCCCTGCGGAAGAGAGGCTGGTTGCGCAGGCTGATCCGAGCCCCACGAATAGCGTACCATCAAGGAGGACCTAGATTGGATAGATATGCTGTGCGCGGACTCGGACGATTTGTCAGCGGTACAGTTGGGTGCGTTGCGCGGGTTGCTGATTGAATTTTCGGATGTCTTCAGTAAACATAAGTATGATATCGGATGCACGGACCTGCTACGTCACCACATTGAAACGGGCGATGCGGCACCGGTCAGGCAAAATCCCTTCAGACTGAGTCCTGCTGAGAAGGAACATGTTCAGTCGGCGGTTAACGATATGCTGGAAGCCGACATTATTTCGCCTTCTTCCAGTCCTTGGGGAGCACCTATTGTGCTCGTTAAAAAGCAGGACGGCTCCCTGCGATTTTGCGTCGATTTCCGCCGCCTGAATAAGATCTCGGTGGCCGACGCGTATCCGCTCCCCAGGATGGACGAGTCTCTCGACGCATTGTCCGGTGCGCGATACTTTTCGACTCTTGATTTATTGTCCGGATTTTGGCAGTTGCCACTCGACGAGGAGTCTAAGCCTAAGACTGCATTCCGGACTCCAGGGGGCCTGTTTCAGTTTAACCGGTTACCCATGGGACTTCACTCCTCTCCTGCGACGTTTCAGCGTCTTATGGAATTGGTTTTGTCGGGCTTGCAGTGGGAGACGTGCCTCATTTACCTTGACGATGTCATTGTTTTCGGTAAAACGTTCGAAGAACACCTCCAGCGATTGAGAGGGGTGTTCTTGCGAATGCGATCGGCTAAATTAAAGTTTAAACCGGCCAAATGCCATCTTTTTCGTAAATCCGTGAGGTACTTGGGTCACATTGTCGACTCTTCGGGGATTTCTACCGATCCTGCGAAGACGGACTGTGTCAGTTCGTGGCCGACGCCCACGTCAGTGTCAGACGTGCGCAGTTTCATCGGTTTTGCTTCGTATTATCGCCGATTCGTTGAGCACTTCGCCACCATTGCAAAGCCCTTGCACGCTTTAACGGCAAAAGGAGTGAAGTTCCGGTGGGGACCGGAGGAGGAGGCTGCATTCTGCTCCCTCCGGGACGCCTTGGTAAGGGCCCACCCTTGCGCTATCCGGACTTTGAGAGTCCCTTCTTGCTAGACACGGATGCTAGCAACACGGGCATTGGGGGAGTGCTGTCCCAAGTCGTTGGAGGGGTCGAACGGGTGGTCGCCTATGGTAGCAGGGTGTTGTCGCCGGCAGAGCAGCGCTACTGCGTCACCCGTCGTGAACTACTTGCCATTGTTTTTTTGTACAACAATTCAGGCCATATCTGTATGGTCGTCATTTCACGGTCCGGACGGACCATGCGGCGCTCCAGTATTCATTACGGGTTGCCCAGCCCTCGGGCCAATTGTCGCGGTGGTTGGAAGTCCTCCAGGACTATCAGTTCACGACTACGTACCGTAAAGGGTTGCGACACACGAATGCCGATGCCCTGTCGCGGTTGTTGCCTTGTCACAAATGTGCGTGCTTATCGGGATCGGCGCGCTGTAAACCTCCGGTTACGGAAGGTAGGGAGGCGTTGGTTGCGACCGCGAGCACACCAATTGGGGATGGTCCCGCTACCCCAGGGGGTCAGGACTCGCTGCTCTCACTGTCGTTGAGTGAGTGGGGCCGTCTCCAAATGGCGGACAGCTCCCTGCTGGCATTGCGCCGAAAGACGGAGGGTTCCGAAGGTAGCCACGACCGAACTGGCTCCTACGAGCTTAAGCAGGGCCTGTTGATGAGATGGGACAGTTTGTCCCGGCGGCATGCGATTGTGGTGCCTTCTGCTGTGAGGGGGAAGGTTATCTTGGCCGCACACGAACGCCTCTTGCATTTGGGAGTTAACAAAACGCTTGCCCTGCTTCAGCGTGACTATTATTGGCCGGGAATGGGGGGTGACGTGGTGAATATTCTGAAGGGTTGTGTTGAGTGCGCCAGACGGAAACCACCGCCCGTGGCAGCTAATCCACCGCTGCAATCTATTCAGGTCTCGCGCATAACGAGCTCGTTGCACTCGATATTCTGGGGCCCTTCCGGTCACGCCTAGGGGTAATAAGTACCTGTTGGTGGGGGTCGAATATTTTACCCGGTGGCCTATGGCGTGGCCACTCGCCAACCAGTCGGCGGCGGCTGTGACGGACGCCTTTGTCCAGGGCTACGTCCTGGACAAGGGGGCTCCCGAACGCTTGCTGACTGACCAAGGGAAACATTTTTCGAGTAAATTACTGCAGGAGGTGTGCGACCTGTTGGGTACCAAAAAGGTGCGTACCTCCCCGTACCACCCGCAGACGGACGGGATGGTGGAGAGGCTTAACAGGACATTGACCTCTATGCTGTGCCAGCAGGTGTGTGAGTCGCATGTTGATTGGACCTGCAGGTCCCTGGAGTCCTTGCCGCGTATAGAATGGCCCCCCATGCAGCTACGGGGTTTTCCCCGTTTTTTCTAATGTACGGTCGGGAAGCCGACCCGCCCATGGAAACGCAGCTGGGTCTGCCCGCACCACGAACTAATTCTAAATTGGCAGAGCATATTAAATTTAATATTCATAAACTGACAGAGGCAAGGGAGGCCGCACGGCTTAATTCGCGGGCTCGCCAAATTGCGAACGAGCGGTTGCGGGCACGGAAGGTGTCCGTGCACAATTGGGAACCAGGTGACAAGGCCTGGCTGCATTGCCCTCAGGCACCTTTGGCCACGTCGCCTAAATTGTTGAAGCCGTGGCGGGGACCCGTGGAGGTCGTGCGGGTTGCACGCCCCCAGTGCGTTCAGATCAAATGGGGGAAACGCCGTTGGTACGTCCACCCCTCCCGACTAAAACCGTTCTCGCCTCCGTATGGCCTCCCCTTGTGTCGTGAGGGCCGGGCATGTGACGTGACCGACGACCCTGAGGGGGAATTGTCCTTGCCTGCTCCTCACATGTCTCCGCCTGATCCGCTCCCAGGTGTCTCGGAACTGACTGCTGCCGACCACCGGCGGCCGGATCTTCACGGCGGGGCCGGTCCTTCCAGGCCCGACCCGTGCCGTCTAGAGCTGCCGGAGACACCGGACGGTCGACAACGTCCCGTTCCGTACGACGGACCGGCCAGACGGACTCGCGCTAGGTCGCGCTACTTTGTGTAACCTACCACGTGCGGAGTCGAGGCAGCCGGAGCGCCTCGGCACTGCGTGGGTCACAGTGACACTTGGCGCGTTCGTTCGTTTTACGGTGTTCGCTTTTATTGTGTTGTTCGTCGGGCTGTATATTGCTTCATATTTAAGGTTGTGTTATGTTGTTGTTGTTGTGTTACGGGGCACACTGGATGTGGAGTTCTTTATCACTGCGTTGCGTTATGATGTGTTGTAGGTTAACAGCCGGGCCGGCTGCAAGCTATGTGGGAGGGGTGATGTAGAGGTGATACGCGCTGGGATTAAGGATCGTATGCACAGTGCGTGATGATTGGCTGTGTAGGTGGTGACGGGCGCTGACGGTGGAGGATCAGGGGTCAGCGCGGGGTCGTGGGTTACGGGTACTGATTGGCTGTGGACCGGTGACATGCTGAGAGGGAGTGACCGGGTGGCAGCGCGGTGGGATTGGTGGAGGAGTGTTAACACGCGCTGGGGAAACCGGATTGTAGAGAGAGTGCGTCGTGATTGGTTCATTAAGGAGCGATGCTCATGCTGAAGTACGCATCAGCTCCGCCTCTCGTGAGCAGGGGCTATAAAAGGGGATGCACACAGGCGTAAGGGCAGTGTGTAACCAGCGAAGAATGAAGACGGGGATGAAGACCTAGAGCCCTGCGGTACCTAGCCCCGCTGTCCTAAGGGGACCGGGACTCTGTGTAACCCAGAGGCGAGTGTAGTGGGTGTAGCCATAGGTCTACACGAGCCGAATGGATTATGTGTAGCCAGGGCATAGGGCTTACACGAGTCGAGTGTATTGTGTAGCCAGAGGCATAGGGCTTACACGAGTCGAGTGTGTGGTGTAGCCAGAGGCATAGGGCTTACACGAGTCGAGTGTATTGTGTAGCCAGAGGCATAGGGCTTACACGAGTCGAGTATATGGTGTGTAGCCAGAGGCCTAGAGCTTACACGAGATTAGTGGAGTGTGTCGGAGGAAGAAGGAAGACCACACGTTGTATTGTGATACCTAAAGGATTTAATAAAAGTGTGTTACCCGTCAAGAAGTTCCTGCCGTCAATTCGCATACTTCACATGCATACAGACACGTACATAGACACATGCATACAGACACGCAGACATACACATAAACACATACACACATACACATGACCCGGCTTTGCCCGGGACTTGGATCCACCACGCCCGGCCGCCTTTGTCACCCCAGTGGCGATGTTAATACGCCACACCAGTTACTCGTTTTGGCTGAGTCAGCAGCCGTCCTCAGGTGAAGAACAGGTCTGTCGAGAAGACAGCGTCTTCACCTGAGACGGCTGCTTGCGTTGTGGCCGAAACGTCGTTTGATTTTTATTATGTTTAATTTTTATTATTTTATTATTTCCCTTCTACGTGACTTTACCGAAAGAACCAAGAAGATTAATCCATGCAGTCACGAAAGCTTTAAATCGAAATGTAGAGCTCGGGAGAGTTCCTCTAGTGCACCAAGTGGTCTCAACCTGCTGTTAAGCTCCTTGTTGAACTGAGTTGTCACCGGTGCCCGCTCCACCCCTGGCCTCACAAGTGCCTAAGCTAGCGCCCTGTAGCAGCTGTTATAAATGGCCCTAAATAACAAAAGACTAAATTAAAAAACACACTTTTTTACTTGAACAGTAAAGTAATTGTCACCATTGGAATCACCAGAAAAATATGATAATTGGTTTTTTACCCTTCTATCTGGCAACAAAACTGATATCTTTTTTTACAAGGACTCATGTTTGCATAGACCACAATACCTGCAGTCGGAATGCAAACGAATAACATAACTCTGATAATGTATGCACTGTCCTTGAAGTTGATTGGTCCACACCCGAGACAGCTTTCCTTAGAGCCTAGTCTCACATGGGTTGGACCAGATGACGCCAAAAGGCGCACAACTCAAATACAATGTACCATCAGAGTATGAGAGCTCGGGGTAAGCATTTACACCATTGGAACCTCATTTGCCAGTAAAAATATAATTGGGTTTTTACCCTTCTATCTGGCAACAAAACTGACACCTTTTTTACAAGGAGTCATGTTTGCATAGACCACAATACCTGCAGTCATAATGCAAACAAAAACATAACTCTGACAATATATGCACTGTCCTTGAAGTTTAGTGCGCCTTTTGGCGTCATCTGGTCCAACACCATGTGAGACTAGGCTCTTAGGAAAGCTGTCTCGGGTGTGGACCAATCAACTTTAAGGACAGTGCATATATTATCAGAATTATGTTTTTTGGTTGCATTATGGCTCCAGGTATTGTGGTCTATGCAAACATGACTCCTTGTAAAAAAGATGTCAGTTTTGTTGCCAGATAGAAGGGTAAAAAAGCAATTATCAAAGTAATTGTCGTTTTGTTTTATTTGCCACACAGCCAGATAACCTTTTCTTTGAACCTATCTACGTGACTTTACCGAAACACCCAGTCGTTCGTAAAAGTTGAAGGCAGTATAGTACTGTAGTATAGAGCAAGTGCAGAATCACTGCATCGGAATTGATAGCTTGAAAGCGTTTAGCTTGCGGCCCTTGAAAGTGTGGGGCCCGTAGCATTATGTAGCTACTTGTGCTGCTACGATTATAATCAGGCACTGGGCCTGACCCAACATGATTCTGAAGTAATAAATGTATAAGTAATGTACGTCAATATTTTACTGGTAGGAACCTCCTGGTTCCACCAGCCCACAGGGGATTATTGTGTCCGTCCGTCCTGCATAAAAAAATGGGAGGGGTGGGGCTGGGTGGAGAGGGGAGGGTGGGGAGGGCTGGGTGGGAGGGTGGGGAGGGCTGGGTGGGGAGGGGAGGGTGGGAGGGGCTGGGTGGGGAGGGGAGGGTGGGGAGGGTGGGGAGGGTNGTGGGTGGGGCTGGGTGGGGANGTGGGGAGGGGCTGGGTGGGGAGGGCTGGGTGGGGAGGGGCTGGGTGGGGAGGGAGGGTGGGGAGGGGCTGGGTGGGGAGGGTGGGGCTGGGTGGGGAGGGTGGGGGGGCAGAGCTTTGTGACGTCATATTTGAGGAGGGAGGGTTGACTTTTTGTGACGTAGTGTGACGAGGGGGGGGGGGGTCAAAAATCGTCCAAAATCGCCCAAAATCGCGAGACGTCATGTATGAGCTATTGTCATTGTAGTGCGTATTTAATGTGCCGCTGCACTCTAATGTTGTAGGAGAAACCATTGATCAAAACGTCTATTTAATTAAGTAGAACGTGTTGTCTATCTATATATATAAAATCGCGAATCTGTCTGTCTATCTGTCTGTGTGTGTGTGGATCTCCTCAGCTTTTGCGCACAGCCAGGCGTCTTGCACAAAATACTTGCAAGATGGGTCGAACACTACAGCGCGGTCCTCAACCGGCCATCATGCATAAATGAGGAAGCAATTGCGAGACTGCCTCAAGTTGAAATAAACCAGTCCCTGGCTGTTCTACCATCCATTGAGGAAACCAGCAAAGCCATAACACTCTTCTCGTCAGGCAGAGCTCCAGGGTCCGATGCCATTCCAGCAGAAATCTACAAGGCTGGAGGGCCTCGCTTAGTTGAGAAACTGACCGACCTCTTCCAGTCTCTGTGGAAATTAGAAGCTGTTCCAAGGAGTTCAAGGACACTACTATAATAAATCTATATAAAAGGAAAGGCAATCGGCAGGACTGCGACAACCATAGAGGCATCTCCATACTATCAGTCGCTGGCAAAATCTTGGCAAGAATCCTTCTGAACCGCCTAATTGTCCACCTAGACCAGGGTCTGCTACCTGAGAGTCAGTGTGGTTTCAGAAAAGACCGCGGAACCACTGACATGGTATTTACTGCCCGGCAGTTACAGGAGAAATGCCAAGAACAAAATGTTGATCTATATATGGCTTTCGTTGATCTAACAAAAGCATTCGACACAGTCAGCCGGGAGGGCCTATTGTGCGCAAACTCCATGATGGCATGATGGCCAGCGTCAGAGACCAGCAAGAACTCTCTGGTCCGTTCCCAATCACAAACGGGGTGAAGCAAGGCTGCGTTTTAGCGCCAACGCTCTTCAGCATGGTGTTTTCTGCCATGCTGCAAGACTCATTCCAGAACCACAACACTGGGATTAACTTCATTTACCGTTTTGACGGTGGGCTATTCAATCTGCGGAGGATGCAAGCCAAAACTCGAGTGGAGGAAATCACTGTTCGAGAACTTTTGTTTGCTGATGACTGTGCTCTGGCTGCTGACTCAAATAAAGATCTACAGGACAGTATGGACCACCTCTCCTCAGCCTGCAACAACTTCGGCCTAACAATCAGCACAAAGAAGACTAAAGTCCTATACCAACCTGCTCCTGGGAAACCCTACACTGAGCCAACCATCTTTGTGAATGGGCAAAAACTTTCAGCCGTTGACAAGTTTACTTACCTTGGTAGTACACTGTCTCGCGCTGTGCACATAGATGATGAAGTTAACATCAGGATTGTTAAGGCCAGTGCAGCCTTTGGACGTCTACGTGACTCGGTATGGGAAAGGACTGGCATCAAGCAGGAGACAAACTGAAGGTCTACCGGGCTGTTGTCTTACCAACTCTTCTGTATGGGTGCGAAGCCTGGACAGTTTACCAGCGCCATGCCAAGAAATTGAATCATTTCCACTTGAGCTGTCTGAGGAAACTGCTGAGGATCAAGTGGCAAGACAGAATCCCTGACACGGAAGTCCTCAGCAAGGCAAATATCCCCAGCATCTACACCTTGCTTGCGAAGGAACAGCTTAGATGGACTGGCCACGTGACCAGAATGCCCTACGCGAGACTTCCAAACAAGTCTTCTTTGGCGAGCTGAGGAATGGCAAGCGAGCACAAGGTGGCCCAAAAAGCGCTACAAGGACACCCTGAAAGCTTCCTTGAAGAGCTTTGGATTCGACCTTAAAAGCTGGGAATCCCTAGCACAGGACCGACCTGCCTGGAGAAGAAAAGTACAGGACGGTGCAGTCCTCTGTGAGAGTAGGAGACGCTCCTGTGCCATCTTGAAGAGGCAGCAGCGCAAATCTACCAAGGAAGGACGTGTGGCTGCACCTCAGAGCTCTACATCCTCCCTGACCTGTCCAGTGTGCCACAGGGAATTCCGGGCTCGGGTTGGCCTCTTCAGCCATCTGCGCACTCATCAAAACCCAACATAATGACAAACGTGCCTTGGTCATCATCAACTTTGATGGACGAACAAGAAGAAGAAGAGAAGTGTGTGTGTGTCGCCGGACCATACGCACTTTCATTGGACGCCGGTTGCCCCTGGCAACGGCTAGCGACGCCTTCGCCGCTTTCATTGGACGGCGGTTGCCCCTGGCAACGGCTAGCGACGCCTTCGCCAAGGGCTGCAGTTTCATTGGACGGCGGTTGCCCCTGCCAACGGGTAGCCACGCCTTCGCCGCTTTCATTGGACGGCGGTTGCCCCTGCCAACGGCTAGCGACGCCTTCGGCGCGGGGTTGACGCCATTTTTAATTCCTGTTAAAAATAGGCGCACGCATTAACACGCGACTCTGAGGTAAATTCATCTAAGTTTCACGTCCTCTTCACTCCCCCCACCACAATGTGTGCTATTACTATTATAGGGTCGGTCGATTATTAAATTATAGAGATTAGACAGTATTATTGTAGCGCGGGGGGGGGGACGGCACCCGTACCCAGCGTCAGCCGGGTGGGAAAATCAGGCGAGGCGGGAGGCTCTGCACGGTGCTAGGCCTCGACACCCACCACGCCACTCTGAGGTAAATTCATAAAAGTTTCACGTCCTCTACAGAGTGGTGAGGCAGGGAGAATGGTGAGGGAGGGAGAGTGGCGAGGGAGGGAGAGTGGCGAGGGAGGGAGAGTGGCGAGGGAGG